>JARHVA010000706.1:2647500-2697500 GCA_037957365.1 Torreya grandis | reverse complement strand
GGGATTTTTATTTCTGTGCATCTTCTTCTTGCAATTACACTTGAATTAAGTGATAAAATTCATAGGCCCATTTAGATTTTAACTTAGCCTCTACCTTCACATGAAATTTCTCTTCTTGGTGAGCCTATATTTGAGATACCCTTACTACATATTCACATGTAACTTTTTATTCCACTTGCATTCATGCATCTAAATCCACCTCCTCAGTGTTAGTTATCTGATCATTAGATTACGATGAGGAATAAGATCATTAATACCTACATAATGTTATTATAAACATGGTATTTATTCTAAATATATGGAAGAAGTATTCATTTTTACCTTTGTGACATTTCTACTTACATGGGAAGAGTGGCTTGTGAAGATAGTATAGGTACTTCTTATTGCGTAGATTTTACAAGAGTTATTATTTTTTCTTCTTCTTATGTGGTTTATCTGTAGAATTTAAATATATATTTCTTATGTGTAAGGGATCCTTAAGGAATTTTAGGGAGAGGATAAAATGGGTGTGGTTATGAGGAACTACCAAATCCTCCTTTTGTGGAAATCACCTCTTGAATTTTTTGGAGTTTGGCCTCTTCACCAACTGTGTCCACAATAATCAAAAGAAGATAAGGAGTTAATTACACCCATAGATGTTATGATAAACTATTATATATCTAGATGATGCACACCCCTTTCCAAAATAAAAACTCCTTATCTTCTTCCTTCTCATATAAATCTTTAGCCATATCATCCATCATCATATAATATACCTCTTCTTTATCCATTTAGATGTCAGACTAGTGGCATTGAGATGTGATCCATGAAACATTAGGGTCATATACATAACTTATATATCTAGTTGTCTTGTGCCTAGGTGGATAAGGAGATCTATGATCTATGAGAGCCTTGTGTTTCCCATAGTCTTGGGATGATGTAGTTATTGTTTCTATGGTAGTGGTGAGTGGGACACCTGGCAATACTGTTTGTCAAGGAGTCACTCTTCATATGTCTATATTCTTCTAATGGTCAAACTTTGTTTTCATGATGGCCATGTCAATTAATAATGGTAAAGGTGCATGTGATTCTTTAGGCAATTCATAAATTTTGATGATAATTCCTCAAGGGAGTTTGATCAGCACCACATGCTGGCCCAAATACTTCATCACATTAGGAGAGATGTGTGTAATAAGTTATACTAATTCATCCCACCAAGAATTTAATAGTTTTTTATGGAAAAAGTATGTTCTCTCCTACCACTTCCATATGATGTTATATAATACTACATCAGGCTAATAATAGACATCAGGATGCACTATGCCCTTTGGAGATTTTCATTATGTAAAAATAAACAAAAAAATGAAGAATTGGTACTGAAATGTCTTCTTCATAGATGTCATGAATTTGTCAATGTTATTGATGATTTTGGATACCAAGAACTTTGACCAATTAAATTATTCATTTTTTATTGATAATGTGATGGGAGATATAATGATGCCTTTTATTTCTTCTATGGTGGCCTTGGTCATTTACCGAAACTTGGTAGTGATGAATTATATGAGAATGTTAATTATATGGTCTTAGATATCTTTGAGTGGGATCCCTCAATGGCATCTAGTATAAACATCTCAAATATTGGGTATAATAGGTGGGACTTTGGACTTGTAAGGACCCAAAGACCTTCATGCTGCTAGTCTAATTACTTATACCATGACAACTTCATTAACATAAATTATGATGTCTAAGGAAAGATAAATATTTCATTAATTAAATATACCTAGCAATAGCTCCATTATATCTCCCAGTTGACCAAATGTGGGAAATCAAATCTACCATTTGACATCCATGTTGTGGAGTCTATGCACTTATGTGATTGTTAACAAGTACACTCCTTGAACTCTTATGGGGGAAAATATGCATTATTCTATGATTTTTATGGAAGTATATGCATCTAGGTCCATAAATCTTGTTTGACATAAATTATCTCCAATCCTTATGTATTCTTGCTATGATACAATGAGTCCCCTCTGCAACTGAGAATGTTTATATGTAGCCATTATGTATGTGCATCTATGAATATTTTAATATAAAAATATTTTTACTATAAATATCAATGATCCAAGGCTCAAAATCAAATAATTAATGCTTGTAGGCTCAAGATCAAAGGGTCAATGCTTTGAAGGCTCAATGTTCAATGATCAAAAAATGGTGACATGGTTAGCCAAAAGATCTAGTTATAGATATTCATGCACCATTTCATATCTTGATGATTTAAATGTCATAAAATATTGAATTTAATATCATTTAATCAAATATCACATTTTTTTGATTTGGCATGATTTTTTGAGTTGTCATCCCTTTTATGATCTTTTGAATAAGTGATGTGATTGGCCACCTTTCCATTCACCTACCATACATGATTATTCCTTCCATGATGTTGACCCATACCCTTTATTTTGTCATTAATCAAACCTAAATAAATGTTAGCCATTATATGATTAGGATCTCATTGCTCATGTCTTTCTTAGACTTAAAGTTTGACACATGTAATCCACTTTGGCATGATGTTTCACTTGGACAATACACTCCCCTATTAATGACACTCTTTGCTATATGATATATTGTTATAATTTGAAAACATAGAAAACACACTTATGATCTATGCACACAACATAAATAGAATAAACCAAATCCATATAATATTTAATCTAATAATGGTGTGATTTTAACACCTGTTAACATTTATACACAAATTATTGGTTGTAGGGTTTGAGCCTAATGCTATTCACCCTTCCACACAAAATGGTTCATTTTAAATCATTTAAGACCACTATTATTGGATACATTAACTCATGGATGATGTATGATATTTTCCATCTAATGTGGAATTTACCTGGGAAAGCTTTAAACCAACTATCATAAAGCATAACCGATGATCCACATAAAACTCTTTTATGCATAGGTTATTATCATGATAATATTTTTGGATATGTTTATGTACCTCATGTGTCTAATATGAACTACATATATCCTTGTCCATGTGATTTAGCTCTAGTAGTCTACTTGTCAAGGATTTTTAATCACCCATGCACATAATAATTGTGATTCATAGATTATGTACTATATACTCCATGGGTATGATCGCTTCTAAACCATAAAAAAATGTAATGAGGTGGAACTTGTCACATGTTTTTAGTGTGTGAAATATGACCATAACACTATAGGAATTTTATCTTCCCAATCATCTCACTGAACATCATAGACCTTAGTGAGCATCTTACCAAGTACATTATTAGCATCCTTATCTTGGCCATTTGCCTAGGGATGATAAGTAATAAATTTATGGTTAGATATTAATAATTATTCTATGAAGGTATTTATAATTTTATTTAGAAAGTGCATACATTTATCTCTTACCAGAATCTGATAATGATGTTCTCATATAGGAACTTCACTATGTCCTTTACACCATAGTTGATTGTCATAATAGCTTCTATCCATTTGGTAAAATAGTCTATCATAGTGATTATATACCTCACATGGTTGTATTTACTTGGTAGGTTGATAGGCCCAATAAAATTTATTCCCCATAATTCAAAATGTTGTTGTGTGAGCATAGGTTATATAAGCATTTCATCCCTTTGATTTAGATTACTCATTCATTGACACACATCACACCATTGTGTAGCTCAATGAGAATATTGAAATAAGCAGGTCCACCATAAACCACTCTATAATACTTTTCTCATATTATCATCTCTTATGAAATGACCTCCAACTATCCCTTGATGTACTTCTTCTAATATTTGGGACTACTCATGCTCTAGTGAGACTCTATAGAGCACCTCATCCTTACCTAGATAGTAAAGGAATCCATAAATAATATTTTATGGAAGTAAATTGGTAATGATATTCTTCTTATCCATTTTTTAATAATGCTCTATGAATGTCCCTTGTTTCAATAACTATGTGATTTCTTGTAATTACTTTATAATTTTAGACACATGAAACAAATGTGCATCAGGAGATTCATCTAGAATATCCTTTATATCCTCACCATTATTCAACCTACTCAAATGATCTAGACCAACATTCTCCTAGCCTAGCTTAACATTGATATATAATTAGAATTATTGGTGTTGATGTCTTTCTGCCCTTAGACTAGAAAAAAATCATCTTCTACTTGTAAGCACTTGAACATTGTCCTTGTCATCTTCATGAGTCTTTGGGATGTCATGGAAGTCGAGGAGAGGGTAATTTATCATTAGGTTCATAGAAAACTTGCTCATATGGTGTGATAATGTCAAAGAGAGTTGTGGTACTGACCATCTCATCTTATTTGGACTTGTATCAAGATTCCATCTTATGTTGACTATGTCTAAGAGTCTACACCAAGTTTTAGTGTGACCTTCATTGTCTAAAATCACACATAATGGATGACCTATAATGTTTTAGTCCATGATCAACCATATGTTCATTAAAGCATGCCAAGGACCTATATAATGTGTTAAAATTAGGGGGATTAGATCTAATATGAGGGAATAATAGTAACCTTGTTTAGAACCTTTGGCATCTATTAAGGTTTTTTAAAAAATATTAAGGTAAATACTTAAATTGTTATTGCATTTGATATCATGTGTGTATTGCCTTGGAGGGATGTTCAAACCATGTGAATAGTGTTAATAGGCACTAATGACATCATTCAGCCACTAAAGTCACCACCAAGGGTAAAATGTCCTCAAAAGTATCATATCCATTTCAAAGTCATTATAGGGTGGTATTATATGTAAAAATGTCTTTTTAAGGGTCAAACATCCTTCATTGACCATAAAAGGTCCCCACATTCTTGAAAAGTGACTTTCAACTTCTTTCCATCCATTACCTTTAGTTTAAAAGTGTATTTTACCTCTAATTTCCCTCTTTTTGGTCTCCAATTAATTTTTAAGATATCAAACATGAAAAAATGTAAAGAAAATATGTTTTACAGGTGCTCTTAGGACATGTACAAACAAGTATGGTTAAGCTAGGGTTAGAAAAGGTCAAATATCTCTTGGGGGATTCCTTCAAGGCATTAGAGAGGAGAATACATGTTCATAGAGAAAAAATAAAGTCAAAGAATATGATAAAACCTCCATCGAATTTTTTTCAAGCTCATAAAGGCCATTTTCAGGTGAATGGTATGATCCATACAACTTGAGTTAGATCCCAATCTCTTGGTAAGATGTAGAGTACCTAGTGGGATTCAAATTAGTGGCATTAGTTTGTAGATCAAATCCATAGGCTTTATGAATAATCATTAAGATCCCCAAGTGGTATTAAACCCGTTACAAACCCCACAACTCAATTACAAGTAGTTTTGAGAGAGGTTCAAGCTCGTTGTAACAAAGTGAGCATAGGGGAAGATATATAATGGTTTTATGAGTATCCTAAGCTTCTCTAAACATGCTCTCATGGTACATGTAAAGATATATCAACATCAAATATTTTATAGTTGGTAGATTGTAAATTTGTAAGTTAGAATCTCTATGTTTCATGAAGAAAGATAACACAAGGATGATTAGTGAAGAGTTTATATGCTACCAACACACCACACACGTACTCCACATGGTCACCAATGGGTCATATCATATGTCCTTCAATTTTCCTCAATGCCCACCATGTAAATGAAAGAGAAAATATTCAAACATAACTCAACTTGATCTCATGGCAACCATTATCAAGGTTTCAATTCTATGGATGGTGCTTTCTTTGGGTTTTAGGGGAGATTCAAGAACATGGAGGAGTTATTATTTCAAAGGGGATATAATTTCACATGGATCTCAATACCAAAACCCACAAATCAACTCCAAATGATTTCATGGGCTATTTAACATAGTTTAATGTTTCTTTGTATTATTTAAGGTTTTTCAAGATTTCTAGGTTTGATTTTATCCATTGAGATGCTTGATTCAGCTAGTCAAATGTAGTACCTTATTGAATATCTAGATGGAAAATATTTAGGTCTAAATGGGTGGTCTTGAGTAGAGAGGATAAATGTATATGAGGTCTCCTAAAAATCATCTGATTCATTTCAACTACATCAAGCCACTTCCACTTTATAGTGAGCCTTGCCTCATAAACTCTTAAGAGTGCAAGGGGGTATAAAGCCTCATAAAACCCTTGGTAGAGCTCAATATGAGAATGGGTGAGATATATGGATTCTAATGCACTAGTTTAGATTGGAAAACACCTAAATTACCTTCTACACTCTCAATAGAGCTCATCACAAATTCACATGCTTTTAATTTCATCAATATGGATGTAGGGAAACCTATACTTTTACATGTTTTAAAGGGTAAAAATAGGGTTTTGATAAATTAATCACTTGAAGACCATTATAAAATCATGTGAGAACATGTAATGAGGATGAATAGACCCTCAAGATTAATATCTAAGTAGGGAAAGGCATGAAATTGACATTTTGGCCTAATAGACCTCCTCGAGTTCTCCCATCATAGACCTACCACTTGAGAGGTAGATTGAGAGGCTCAATTTTTTTTGAAAAATATGCATGGGGCCCAATTATCTTAGGTAAAGTTGAGTACCCATATACACTGTCCATCCATGATAGAGAGAGTTTGATTTAAGGGGATGACTTTATGAATAATCCTTAGGATTGTAGGTATACCTAAATTTCCTAGGATAAGCTCGAGAGGTAATAAATTTAACTAAAATATCATAATACATAATGCACGGGGGAAAGATATATTATAGAAATATGAGGGGGTATATGCACTCAATATTAATTGAATTAAGTCTCAAATCTAGGGCCTATGATTCATGAACCATCATTAATGATCTAGGCAAAAATTTAGGTGACAATTTGAGCGATGGTTCTACCCTAATTAATGACATAACTTTTGGGAGCCATAACGTTTGCACCATAGCTTCAATTGACTCCCTATTTGAACCATTGGAAAGATAATAATGAGGAGAAAATGGTGAGATGGCATATAAATTTGATAAGTGGGTTTTGTCCCCTAAAAACCCAATGGAAGTACCCCAAATTTAAATTTTAGTAATACAATCTAAAAATAGTAAATTTCTAAAAATAGTAATTCCTTAACTTCTATATTGTTGTAAATTGTGGAAGTCAAGCCACTTAACTCCCTCAAGATTTGTGACCTTACACATCCTCCTCATACCTTCAAAATGTGTATAAATGAATATATAACCTAAAATGGAAATTGGACATATCTTCCCAAAGATAAACATATGGTTATATTTGAAATCTTGAGTAATAAAACATATTTTCTTAGAGAAATAATTATTACTATGTTATTTTCATGTTCTTGAATTATATATCAATCAAAACTTTTGAGTTTTGGATCAGTGTTATCAGAGAAGTTTGTCTTGAGAGTGTATGATCTCGAGGATGAGGTTAGGCTACAAGAATCTTGGGTAGAAAACAATAAAGGTTCCAAACTATCCACCTATTCAATCCAAATGACCTCAAATGGTGGAAAACACTGAGACATCTGGTCCCTTCAAGAAAATGGTGAATGAATCCCTCTAATGGAAAAAAGCATAGATGCTACAATAATTTGCCCAAATTTCTCCAACAAATCTTGATGGGAAATTCTGGATCCTCATCTGCACTTCCTAGATCCTCATCCATAGAAAATCCCTTCAATACCCCAACACCATTCAAGGTTTAGGTGAATTTTGATATCCCTACATTTGAAGGCAAAATCAATGTTGATGTAGTAGAAAATTGGTTGGATCAATTATCTTCCTACTTTTCTATAAATAAATTCACCGATAGAGAAAAGATCACTTTTGCTCTTTTGAAAGCATCATTGCCCATGAAAAATTAGTGGGAAGTGTACAAAAAGAGGTTCGATATAGATGACATTAGAATTGAGGTAGAACTTACTTGGGATGATTTTATGGAAGTGGTAAAGGAAAAATATTATCCCATTGAAGCATGTGATGATTGTACATATAATGGCAACAAATTTACCAAGGTAAGGACCAATCTATTCAAGATTACACTAACATGTTTAATTCTCTATCTACAAGATTAGGCATCCAAGAAAGTTAGAAACATAAGACTCTCAAATATCATGGTGGAATACAATGGCACGTATGGGGGGAAATGGAACTCTTCAATTTGGAAACCCTCGGTGAGATATACAAGTTCACAGTGAAGATTGAGCAAAAGCATGGAAGAAAGAATATGAAGAGTCAGCCTTCAAAATGGAAAAGTGATAAGAAAGGTCAAAAAAGAGGCCAAAATTGGAAGAAAAAGGAGTTTCAAGATAATAAACCCCAAAAGGGAAAGACTAAAAAATGGTGTGATTACATGTAATGAACCGCTACACCAAAAGCCTAGACTATTAGTGAATCCACCCACCAGGATCATAACATCCCACCATGCTTTCAAAGCCCAGACTCTGGGCTAGCTTTATACATGTACATGAGATCCACTACATGTACGAGCCCCAGACGAACACTGCAATGCTAGCGTAACTCACCCGCTCTGTGACTCAAACATGGGTGGTTGCTCTGATACCAAATGTAATGAACCACTACACCAAAAGCCCAGACTATTAGTGAATCCACCCACTAAGATCATAAAATTACCATAAAACTAGAACTCACTCCAAATAAGAATGTTGAGACATCAAGTCACTAATTTTTGAGTCACAATACTTGACATCTAATGCTTTATCACATACACACCCTATAGTCAAAGAGGATGGAGAAGAGATTGTAGATGTTGATCTTGATACCATCATTACTTCATCACAGACCTATGAAGAAAGGTTAGATGACAAGGAAAGGTTGTTTCACTCCAAATTATGGGTAAAAGGTAAGCCTCTACATTTCATTCTTGATAGTGGGAGTCAAAAGAATTTAATCCCTACTAAAGTTGTGAAAAGTCTAAATCTATCCATGAAGCCTCACCCAAAGCCATATAGTATTGGATGGTTGAGCCCAAGGAAATGCCTCTATGTCACCCATCAATGTCTTCTTTCATATGTAATAAAACCTTTCCAAGATGAAGTGTTATGTGATATGGTTAATCTAGATGTTTGTGATGTACTCCTTGGTCAGCCATTCATGTATGATTGAATGGCATCTATGAATCACAAACTAAAAGAATCACCCTCACTCTTGGAATGTGGTGCTACAGGGTGACAAAGGTACTACCTCCCACATCTATCTCCCTAATTAGTGCCAAGTAATGTAAGAGATTGGTGAAGACAAAGTAATTCATTCTCATGGTGGTCAAACCACAAAAATCTAAGAAGGTCAATGTTGCAGTCCTGACTACATAATCAACACAACAAAAGCAGATGAGAAAAATCATGGGAGAATATGATGACTTATTCAAGTCACCCATGGGAGTTCTACTTCATTTTCAAGTAAAACATTTTATTGATTTGATTTTAGTATCACCTTTGCCTAATAGTCCTATGTATCATGGATCAATTTTGGAGAATGATGAGATAAAAAGGTAGATTCAAGAATTGATTCAAAAGGGTCACATCAATCTAAGCTCTTCACCTTGTGGCAACCCAATTGTCTTGGCACCAAAGAAAGATGGAACATGGAGGCTTTGTATTAACTATCGAGCCATAAATAAAGTCACTATGAAGAATCACTACCCACTCCCCAATATTGATGACCTACTGGACCAACTCTATGTTGTGAAGCTCTTCACCAAAATAGATCTCAAATCTAGCTATCACCAAATTCCCATCAATCCCATTGATGTCTGGAAGATTGCATTCAAATCTAAAGAGAGGTTCTTTAAATGGTTGGTTATGCCTTTTGGCTTAACTAACACACCTACAAATTTCATGAGGATGATGGATTACATCCTATGACCCTTAAAAAAACTCATTGATGGTTGTATACATAGATGACATACTCATCTATAGTAGAATATGGGAGGAACATCTACAACATGTTAGTAAGGTGCTTCAAACTCTTCGAGAGCACAAGTTGTATGCAAATCTAGATAAATGCACATTCAGGATTAAAAAAATTCAATACTTGGGGTACATTATGAATGAGGAAGGGGTCCATGTTGATCCATAAAAGATTTGGGTTATTTAAGAATGGCATACACCAAGGACCCTCATAGAACTTTGCAGCTTCTTGGGTCTTAAAAATTTCTATCGTAAGTTTGTTCTTAAATTCTCACATGTTGCTTGGCCACTAACCCAAGTGAATAAAGGAGGAGATAAAGTTACATTTTATTGGGATAAAATAAAGCAAAGGGCATTTTAGAATTTGAAGAAAAAACTTTTCTCAACCCCTATTCTTGCCTTGCCAGACTTGCATCAACCTTTCGAGTTGATGATAGATGCATCTAAATATGCCATGGGAGCTATCATCATGCAACATGGCCATATTATTGCATTTTAAAGGTGAAAATTTCACTAATATAGTCAAAAAATACCTGACATATGAAAAGGATCTTTATGCCATTATGCAAGCTTACAAATAATGGAAACACTACATCTTAGGGAATGAGATGATCATCGAAACTGACCATAAACCATTCGAATTCATCTAGACACAGAGCAAATTGTGAAATGAGAGGCACCAAAAGTGGGCCACATATTTTTTGAAATTCTATATGATAATCAAACACAAAAAGGGGATCTCAAATACGACCATAGATTGTTTAAGTTACCCACCAATTACTACACTCATAATAGTTCTTGACCTATGTGGACATGAGACTACCACTTGGGGTGATCTGTATGAAGCAGATCCTACCTTTGCTGATACATATCGATTTCTTCAATAAGGTAAGCACATTTTTGATTTCTATTTAAAAGATAATGTCCTCTATCATATGGGGCACATCTATGTTCCAGATATAAAGCAATAAAATATGATATGGGAAGCACATTTTAGTAGGACAACTGGACACTTTATTGTAGAGAAGACATTTTTAATTTTTCATAAACACTTCTACTAGCCCCATATGAAAAATGATGTAGAAAGGTACCTCAAATCTTGCACCCCATGTATGATAACTAAGCCAATACATAAGAATCAAGGATTGTACATACCATTGTTAGAACTAACTAGGCCTTGGGAATTTGTCTCAATGGATTTTCTCTCAGTTTTACCCACTTCAAAACATGGCAAGGACTGTATTTTTGTTGTAGTTGATCATTTTTAAAAAATGGCTATCATGATTGCTTATAATAAAAATATATCTATTGAAGAAAATACTCAACTATATTTTATTCATGTATGACTCCATTTTGGTCTCCCCAAGTCCATTGTCTCAGATAGAGACAACATGTTCCTGAGCATCTTCTGGTCCACTCTATGGAAGATGATGGATACCAAGTTGATAAAGTCCACAACCTTCCATCCATAGACTAATGGTGAGACAGAAGTGGTGAATCAATTGATTGTTCACATGATTCATATGTATCACTCTAAACATCCACACACATGGGATGAGGGGATTCTTTTCATACAACATGGATACTATCATGCCTTACACAACTTGACCAAGCACAGTCCATTCGAAGTATGCTCTGGGTTCCAACCCATGGCACTAATTGATATAGTCATTCCATTGTCCACCATGGAATACACACCTCATGGGAGATCTAAGGTCATAAAATAAATAACGTTCATTAAACAAATGCAACACATCTAGTAGTAGGTTCATGACATCTTGTAGAAGATGAATCAAAAGTATAAGCAATGCCATGACAAACATAAGATTACACATAATTTTGCTATGGGTGATAAAGTTTGGTTTTAGATTCAAAATGAATTATTTATAGGACCACACAAAAAAATTTAGCCTCTGTGATATGGTCCCTACACCATCACCAAAAAAGTTGGAGAAAATGATTTTGACTTGAACTACCATCCTACCTTGGTTTGCATCCAATATTCAATGTGGATCTCCTCAAATCATATCATCCACCTTTGTTGGAAACTTTAGTTGTAGAATAACAACTAGACATTGATGAGCTTGATCCATAGATTTTTTCTCCAATGGAAGAGGATTAGATTGTGGACAACTGGATGAAGACAATAAGAGGATGCTCTATTTTGCTTTATCAGGTGGTCAAAAGGGGCCAGCTTAGTCACCAAGGTGAGTGGCTCATAGAGAATCAAATTAAGACAAAAATACCAAACTTGATGAGAAATATTGATGCAATGGGGACCATTGCTTCTCAAGGAGGGAGGAATGATTTGGGCAATAATTCAGGTGACAATTCAGGTGATGGTTCTACCCCAATTGATGAGAAATTTTTTAGGAGCCATAACTTTTGTACTATAACTTTGATTGACTCCCCATTTGAACTGTTAAACATATAATAATGAGGATAACATGGTGAGATGTAATTGAACTTTGTTTGGTGGGTTTTGACCTTTGAAAACCCAATAGAAGTGCCCCAAATTTCAATTTTAGTAGTGTAGTCTAAAAATAGTAAGTTTCTAAAAATAGTAATTCCTTAAATTTTATATTATTATAAATCATGGAAGTTAAACCATTTAATCTCCCTCAAGACTTGTGACATTCCACATCCTCCTCATACCTTCAAAATGTGTATAGATGAACATGTAACTTGAAATGGAAACCAAACATCTCTTCCCAGAGATAAGCATATGGTTGTATTTGCAATCTTGAGTAATAAAACATCTCTTTTTAGAGAAATCATTGTTACTATGTTATTTTCATGTTCTTTAATTATTTTTCAATCAAAACTTTTGAGTTTTGGATCAGTTAAGATGGTAAACCACTCCAAACCCTCCAAAACCACCATAGAGAACTTCATGGCAAAGAAACTACTCCTAATGGATCCAATGGCCTTAAAACATATTGAGAACATCAAGAGGACACCTAAAGGTCCTATGTTCCCCTTGTGGACTATGAATAATGTCATGTGTGGGGGTATAATATATAGGGAAAAGACCTATAATGTCTAATTTTGGGATTGTTTTCATGATTCCTAAGCATGCTTGAGCTCTTTAGTGAGTTGGAAGGCCTCTTATACCTATGTATATATATAATGGTTTCTAAGTAATCATTATTAAATCCATATAGTGTCATAGGTAAGCTTAATGAGTAACTTGAATTCAAGTGGAGAGGTAACCCTCATTTGTATTGAGAGGAGAGTGTTTTAGGTCTAATCACATTGTGAAAAGGCTCTCTAGGGTATAATCATCCCTGTATCAACCTCTCCAAATCATTATCAATCGCAACATGCACATGAAAGTTTCTAATTCTTAGGTCTCTTTCTGACTAAGGTGATAAATGCATTGTACAGGCTGTAAATGGCATGAAGGATGGAAACTAGGTGAGTAATGGCCATGTTTAAGGGCCTAAACATGTAACTTCCTTCCAAAAATAGGTGAATAATATCTTAATACATATTAGGGAGTATTGAGCTAGTTTTAATGAGCATGGTGCCTTCATAAATTCAATTATGAAAAAAAATAGATCATCTACAACACTTCTATGCCTAAAAGGCTCATGAAAGGCTTCAATCATGTCAAAATCATGCACTTCCCTTCCCCTTATTCATTTTTTAAGTTTTTTTTTGATGGGTGAAGGTTATTATGGCCTCTCCATTCCATCTCTACATTATTATCTCTCTCTCTCTCTCTTTATCTCTCTCATTTTCTATAAATTGGGCTTGGAAAGCCATTATACACATTCCTTTGTTAGATGTGACAAAATTTTTCCCATTTATATCTTGAATCTTTTGAGCTAATACAAGGACTAATATATCATTCTCCATACTAGTTTCTAGTGTGTTCAATACTTGTTTTATTTGCATTAGTGGTTGAATTATTTCTCCCTTTGTAAGTCCTTACCTCTCACTTAGATGCTAGTGGATTGGTCTTATGTAGGTCACATGGTGTGTGAAGATCCTCATGATTATGATTTTAGTGGAAATTTATTGGTAGTATATTCTATTAGACCTTTCAATAATCACCCTCAAGTTATAGGAATTTGGCATCACCTCCATGTGAAATACTGATGTGTAGGAGTCTTTTTAGAGAGTGTGTGTTTGTGATTATCCCTTATTTAATCCATAAGTGTTGTTAAAAGATCAAGGAGAGGAGATGCAATACATTTGTGCATCACCTCCTATAATTTATAATTTGTTTTCAAGTCTTATTCTACCCCTTTTCCTTTTCACAATAAGTAGGCTTAGTGATTTGAGCATAGATGAATCATTAGGGGAGTTATCCCCAAATCTATAGACACATCATTAATTAGGCTACCCACACCTAGAGGTGGTTCAATTTTATCAACTATATGAGGTAATTTTAAATTTCCTCCCTCAAGGGTGTAATCTATAATGATAATAGTTTTTGGCATTCCTGGGTAGACTAGAATTCAAGGAGGTTAGAGCACTTACTCTCAACATTTGGTGACCTCAAGGAGTTTAAGACGTTCTAGTGGCATATTAACACTCAAGTTTCATGACAAAGGTCATCACAAGGTATTCAAAGATAAATTTATTTATTTGTCTTTGGATTATACTATAAGGAAGAAGTACCCCGAGTTTAATACCTATCCTACGCCCCCTACTCCTCATCCTATTCAATATAACATTGTTGTAACCCCTACATCTTTAATGTATAGACCTAAGAACTAGGAATTTTTATCCTTTAATGGTGGAATCCCTCTAAACCTAAACTAATTTGATGAGAACCTTGATTCTACCCTTAAAATCCTCCCATACTTCATAAGAAAGAATTATATGACTCCTGTTGAAGATATCAGAGACATTGAAAACCTTTATTCTATGCATAATGTGACTCAAGAGAATGTATAAATGAGGTTACTAGCTACTTCCTTGAAATTCAAAGCACTTCAATGTTATATAGGTATAATACCTACCTCTATCACTATTTGGGATGAGTTTGGGGAATACCTATCCAATCACTTTGAAGATAGAAGTGATCACTTGTCCCTAGTAGAGTAATTAACCACAATCAAGATGGAACTTTAAGAGTTTATGGTGGAATTTAACTATAGGTTTCATAAAACATGGGATAGGATCCCAATAATAATCAAACCCACCCCAAATTATGCTTTCTTATACTATTTTAAATCCCTCAATTCTAATGTGGTTGCCATGATTCAGTTAATGGGTGGGAACACATTGCTTGATGCCAATGAAATGACAATAAGGGAAAAAAGACTATCTTATTAAAGCATGAAAAATTACACCAAGGCATCTTATTCCATTTTTTCTAGAGATACAACCTCATGTGCCTACCATTTCCACCATACCTACACCAATCATTAATGAACAAACACATACTAGTTAAGTAGATAAATTGGTTAAGCTGTAAGGGTTGTTCAAACCACAAAACAACAAGATAGTGGCCTTGGAGAGGAAAAAAATTCCACCTCATAGAACCTACACAACTCCCTATCAAGATCCTTATAAATCTCCCTATCAACCATACCAATTTAATAGACCTCCATACCAAGCTAATCCTTAAGGGCAAGGGCAGATCACTCATGCAAGGCCATACAATAATTTAAACCCCAACCCTACTAGCACTTCTAGAGCATTATTTCCCATAAAAATTAACTATGTTCAAGAAGGTTAATGGTCTACACCTTGGGGGAAACCTTATGAACAAAGTGTTAACTCAATTGAAGGTGCCAAAGAAGTTCCTCTTATGCAACATGGAGAAGTCCCTCATATAACTTAATCTAAATGGCCAAATCAACAAGGAGTGGGTGGGGAGCAGACTCAACTAGAGGCTAATTTTTTCAACTTTCAAAAATGAGAAAGTCCTTTAAGATATTATGAAGTCAATTAGTTTAGAGGTGCAACTAAAGTGGGAAACCCTATTGTAGCCAATACAAGGCTAAAAGAAGGGCAGTGAGTGGTCACTCAAAGGTAGGGAGATAACTCTTTCACCTTATCAACCACTTCCTAATACTAATGAAAAAATTTAGAACCTCAATCAACCACTCTAAAAGGGTTAGAATGAGAAGGGTCCCTTTATACCTCATTTCACACAAGCTCCAAGTACTATTGCTTTTCTTAAATTTTAGTCAAATATTGGTGGTCCTCATAGCAACATTATAGACCATATGAAGAAGGCCCATGTCACCATACTAATGTGGGACAAATTATTTATCCTAGGGCATAAAGACCTTATTTAATAAGCATCATCAAAGCTCAACATCTTGAACAAGCAAGGAGGGAAGAAAAGTGCAGTCCTAACCAATAGTAGTCAACCTAATGAACCCCAACCAACTAAGGTAGATAAACCTCCTCCCTTATATATTTATATCATAATAGGGGATTTACTAGTAAATAATTTCATGATAGATAGTGGGTAAATCACATCTATTATGCCAATGTCAACAATAGACAAATTGGGGTTAAAATATGAGCCTAATTCTATGGGAGTCTTACAACTAGACAAGTCTCATACCAAGACAATTGGTGTACCTAAGGACCTAAATATTATCCTAGCTCCCTGACCCAATTACACTATATCCCAAGATGTTTTTGTGGTTGATCTACCCCTTTATTTTCCCTATGTCTATCTTGGGACTTCACTACCAAGATATGATACTACATATCATTATACTAGTCCTATATGGTCTTTAGAACTAGGTGTGGGAGAAAATTCATCATTAGGTTTTATCCAATGTCTAGGTTCCATTTAGAACCCTACATGCCTAACCTATCAAATCTCAACTTCACTATCATTGATGAGGATGAACATCCTAATGATCACGAGTCAGTTGTGCCACTTGAGGGCATATAAAACCTATTCCTTGATGAGTGGGGGAAAAATAACCATTAGTATGATCCTTACAAAAGTATTAAAGAATTAGGCCTAGGGATATATTATATGCATGAGTAGGAGGTAGTCATACCAATCCAAGTCAAGACAATGATGGAGTATAGAAACTATTTTTTGATGCTCTAGGTGCAAGCATGAAAGTAGAGTAGGTATTATGATTGTTTTTCCATTTAAACAAAATTACTTTTTTTTTCATAAGGTTTCATTTTAGATACACATGTAATAAAATAGAGTATGAGTCCATCATTCATGGGCTACAATGGGAAAAGAGAAGAGGTGTGAAGCTACTACAAGATATTAGAGATAGTGAGATAGTATTCCACCAAGTGAGAGGGTAGAACACAGTTAAGAATTCACTATTGAAGAAATATAAGCATAGGGTTTGGGACCTCCAAGAGGACTTTAAGGCCTTTGACATTTGTTCAATCCCAAGAGATGAGAACCAACATGCATATAGGTTGGTAGCTATAGAGGCACATTATGACATCCCAAGTGAAGTCAAGAACTCAAGGAATTAGTCAAAAATAAAGGTGGTATGCATACCATCAGTACCCAATAATGAAGTCATCTGACATGCCTTTGATAGTGATAGACATATATCATGCTTATTACAATAAGAGGCATAATTCTCCTCAAGAAATCAACACAAACTTTAATAGTAATATGGTGATCAAATTGTTCAGTTAAGGATAAATAAACATCCTAAGGGATTAATGAACCTTGAGAACATTTTCAATGAAGGTGACCAGTCAAGAAGAGATAAGGTCAGTATGTCAACCAAGGGAAAACATTATGAAAGGGTCACCATTTTTAAGGATAGGCTTTTTAAACTAGGCAAGGTGAATACTAGAGAGAGAATTTATTTCATAGAGCTATGTAAGGAGTTTTTATACATCTTTGCTTTGGAATATAGTTACCTAAAAGGGTTTGACCCTAGTTTAGAATAACATACCATAGAGTTGGAGGTAAGTGCTAAACTTTTGCAACAAAAACAAATACCTATCAACCCTAAGATTAAAATACTCATGAAGAAAGAGTTGATTAAATTGGTTGGTTCCAACATTATATTCCCCATCAAGCACTCTTCATGGGTGTCCAACCTTTTTCCTATAAGGAAAAATAATGGGGAGATAAGGTTATGTGTGGACTTTATAGAGCTTAAAAAGGTGTCATTGGGAGACCACTACCCCTTTCCATCCTTGGATTAGATCCTTAAAAAGGTTGTGGGTTCTCAATGTTTCTCCTTACTTGATGGGTAATCAGGGTATAACCAAGTGTTAGTGAAGGAAGAGGACCAACACAAGACTACCTTCACAACTAAGTGGGGCACCTATGCCTATAAAAAGATGCCATTTGGGCTATCCAATGCATGAGAAACATTCTAAAGTTCTATGGATGTAGTTTTCTAGGGACTAATCAATGAGATGGTACTCATATACTTTTATGACATTATAGTCTTTTCATAGGATGCTTAAGACCACTTGACACACCTATGGATGATATTTGAAAGGTGAAGGTGATATGGGGTCTCTTTGAACCCCAAAAATCACATTTTTTTAGTCTATGAGGGTAGAATTTTAGGCCACATTGTGTCTAAGGAAGGCCTCTACATATAATTTGAGATGGTAACTAAAATTCTAGCCCTATTTTTGCCTAATCATAAAAAGGACTATATATTTTTCTAGGTAAGATCAATTTCACTAAAAGGTTTATTCCTAGATTTGCTTATTTGGTTAGACCCCTGACCTATATGCTCAAGAAAAAATAGAACTTAGCTTGAACTAGGGAAGGAAAGAAGAGTTTTGAAGCAATCAAATAATCTATTGCTCAAGCAACCACTCTCCTTAATCATGATTTATCAAAGTAATTTTTCTTGTAAGCATTCTCAGCTAATGTCACCATATCAACCATGATGATGCAATAGAATAACAAGGGCCTTGAGTAGCCCATAAACTTATTTAGATAGATATTTGAGGGATATGAGGAAAGCTAAACCTATGTATTTAAAAGCATGTGATTTCAGTCATGAGGAACTTAAAAAAAATTAGGCACATGGTGTCCAACAATAAGATCTATGTCATAGTGGCCCACCCTAGCATCAAAGACTTCCTTCTTAATTGGGATTTGAGTGAGAAAAGAGTAGGTTGGGTGACTAGATGTATGGAGAATTATTGGTAATTTTTCCTATCAAGGTCAAATTTTAACCCTTATGATTGAAAACTTTTTAGATCCATCATAGTGTTCTTAATTGACAAGTGAAGAGAGTTTGTCTTAGTGTCATGTCAATGGTGTCAAGTGTCATTATGATGTTATGACAAAGAATTCAAGTGATATTGTGATATAAATTGGCTTGATGGAGATGTATGAAAGGTGACATATGATGACTCATAGATATTTTAGTATTTTCAAGCATAATGGTCTTTAAGACTAAAATAAGGGTGATAAAAATACATAAAAGTCTCATGAAGAGATTTTAAGAAGGCGATCGAGTACTTTTTCATGATATTCATTAGTAATCCTCTTATGAAAGTATATGTATGTGGTCAAAGTTAAAGGTTTTGGATTTAAAATGATAAAATTACACCTTAAAAGGCCATTAAATCATTCAAAATAATTTGAAACACCTTAAAATTCATGTAATTGCTTTAATTCAAAAGTCTTATGCCTTGAAAATATATCTTCATGCAAGCATAAAGTGTAGAAAAAACTCCAAGAGCTCTCACATGCCAAATCTTCCCATATTTTGATATTAAAAGACTTAATTCATATTTTAAAATGTCTTTTAAATCATATTCTCCCTCATATTCCCTAAATTGATGGTTCAAAGCTTTAGTTGGGAGAATACACAAGAGAAAGGCCATTTTTCATGAGTTTCATGTAAGGAGTATAGATTTTTATGACTTTTTACATATAATAAAGGTCATGAGCATGAAGGTAAAGTAATTACAATATTTATAGAGAATATTCAATGAAAAATACTTCATACAGGCTCAAAACTAGTTCTTTTCATCCACCTTGCTCCTTTGCACATCAAGAGAGCTTTTTAGGTTTGCAGATGGTATAGACATGAGAGAGAAAATTAAGGTCTATAATTTTAGGAAGAGGAAGGGGTATGAGAGATATTTAATTTATGGAAATTGGTTCTTAATTTGTCTTTCTCTCCTTCATGAGCCATCCTTTACAAGTTAAGGTACTTACTATGCCTTTTTCATTTAAGTAAGCAACTGGTTTTCTAAGATTTCTCCTCATTTGGGAATCATGATATAAAAATAGAAGTTTGAAAATATTTTTATGAGGTTTAAATATAATTACATGAAATTCTTCATCTTATTTCCACATGTGTGAGGTCATATGGATCTCAATAAGATAAATCAATGCAAATCTATAGTTTGTAGGTAGTTTAGAGAAGTTGTATGGTTTAAAGGTTGATCCATAGTTATCAAGATTCACTATGGCATGTTTTTTAGGTTCATTTCATGTTCATGTGTTCCTTAATAAATGTTATAAAATATTACATAGCATACCATAACAAATAAGCTATTAATTTTCTCTCAATCTCTTCATGGAGTCTTAGTTTAGCAAAAGTACTGTCAACTCATGAAGTTACAATACATAGGCCTATGTTCAGAATCAAGACTACAAGAAGCCTAAGAACACTATTTTAAGATAAATATTCTAAATAAAGAGATGAGAGGAAGTTTTCAAATTACTTGGGAGGTATTCAAGGTGCCAACTAATGGTGAAATAGATCTCAATCACTTCAAATTCTCCAATCAACACCTACATCAGTGTTAGTAAGACAATCACATTAAGGTCTTTGAAGATATATGACATAGTGATAGATGAATAAGTGAATAAATAAGATATTAATAATTAAAATATGTATTTTTATATCCTAATAAATCCCTATCAACATTATTAGAGACAATGATAAGGTGATACAAGAAGGAAACTTAGTCATGAGCTTGTGTAACATGAAAACATAGGCAACCTAAGGTATTTTTGGGAAAAATGCATCTACAAGACTCTAAAGGAAAGATAAAACTATGAAAATTGGTAGAGGTTGTGGTCATGAGTGGCTATAATTGATCATGGTATTATATAGCTCACATATATAGTGGAAGCATCTACTATTTTGTCACAATCATATGTTTATCTGTTGATAGTCAGAGTTAGAGCTAGGAGACCTTCTTGGAGGGATATAATGTTTGATAGAGGGTTTTAAATTCATTAGAGGTTTTATGAGGAAATTTAATCTGATGTGTAAGTATTAAAACACCTATTGAGAATAATCACATTCATGATTTCATGCAAATATGCCCTTGAGGTTTAGAACAGGTAGACATGCCTAAAACCCTTGAGAGACTCTACCACCATTTTGAACATTTACATGGGATTTATATTCATTTCATGAGAATTTAAATAGTTTGGAGACTCATTTAAATACTATAGGAGGTGTTGGAGTGGAGAGAATACACAAAACTTGTCCTATGTGACTCTTAAACCTTCTTTTTTTCTTGTACTGTATAAGATAACCAGTTGAGGCACAACTTCACCATGTAGACATCTTGATGCATATTTTTCATGGGAGATTGTTTTTTTCATGGTTATTAAGTGGGTAAATATACTTCATATCTATGGCAAGAGGTTTTCCATCAGGGGTTTGTACGCTATGAATTATTGTTAAGAAGTTGTAGACCCCTAAAACCCTTTCAAAACCTTGAAACCTACCCGATGGACTAAAGAGACCTAAACGTGTATTCAAATGATGTGTTTGAGATATGAAATGATATTTATGGTCTTATCAACTCTCTTGATCCTCTCCACAACCTATTGGTTGGCACGTGCAGGACTCTCACTATACAAACTAGGATAAAGAAAGTTATTTTGAGCCTATAAGAAATAAAATGAAGGGTAATTACACATCAAATGAGTTATATAAGTAATATGAGGTCCTAAAATTCTTAAATAACATTGATACAATAATATACAAGGGCATTTATGACCATTTTCATAAGTAGATAGGTCTACAGGCTAAAACAAGAAGTTAGGCATAAGCAGGTTGAGGGTTGATGGCTTGATCAAGCCAATTATATTGATTAAAATACCTTATGGGTGTTATTAATGTTAGATTCAATGAGTATGATATTTTTTAACTCATCATAAGGTCAAAATATGAAAGAATATTGTATACACATATGACTAACTATTAACTTCATGAGATAATGTCATCAATAAGGGGTAGCAGAAGGCTAGGAAGGTCATGAATGCACTTTAAATATTTATTAACATAATGATCAGGTCCTAAGAAAGGTGTATTCCTAATTTGATCCATAGGATAAGCATTATTAGTGATCATCTTGGCTTTAGAACACTAAACATGATTAGAAAACTTATTTTCCACTCTTAGAGGTGACTTCACATGCTCACCATGGTACTTATATTTTTCATGGGAGGTTGAGGAATTTGGGAGAGATATAGGCCCTAATACATTAATGTTTTGTGGCATTGGTTTATACATTAAATTCCCAAGCTTTATGAATCATCATTAAGACTATATAGTACTCTTAAACCCTCTCAAAACCCTACTATAGACCCAATGGAAAATAAGTGAAGGAAAATGCATCTAATTTGATTTAATTCACCTGAATACCACTTTAATCATAAATTACACTTTGATAGCTTCATGTCCATGATAATTTGTTGTACAATGTACAAACATGGTAGAAAACATGATTTTGAGAGGAAAAAGTGTAGAAGGAGAGGTACAAAGAAGTTTATGAAAGTTAAAATAATTTGAGAGTGAATATTGACACTTTTTATTCCTCATAAAGTAATTAAATGATCAAAACCATCCCTATAAGTGCCTTTGAGAGTTCAATCAAATCAACCAGTCTATAGGATTGAAGGACAAGGTAACTTAGTCACCTAGTTTGACCAAGTTGTAGGTGTTTATTGACCAAAAGGACCTATTTCATGATATGGGAGGTTGTTCTAGGTCTCAAAATCACTATATTTTCAAGTTTTCAAAGTTCATGTAGGTTTTTATGGCTATCAAATGCAAATATCTAGGTTACTAGTCCTAATTAGCCTAGTAGACCTAATTAATCGGTAAAGAATTGAGAATGGCATAGGAAAAATTATTGAAGAGAGTTGATAAGAGGTAATAAACACTACATAATTGACCCTTGTTGATAATCACATGCATATATGGTCCTCAAGTGGTAGTTCCATGCACAACTGGTCTTCAACTACCAATCACATGCATGCCTCATTTTGAGTGTCAAATCATGAGTTGACTCACCCTTGAGTGGCATAATGTAGGAGTTATCTAATAAAAATAGGGTGTAACATGATTAAATAGGAGTTTTAATCATTTAACCACATATTCAACTACCTCTTTTCAATGCATAGGATCATGCAGGAGCATCAATCATGAGGAGACTACTTTAAGACTATTTATATCTATTGATAACTAAAATAACACTTGAGTTATATTAAAGTTGATGTTATACTCTTATATTCTATGCCATGTTCCTATTTTTCACCTATTTTTATAAATATTCATGCCTTATGTTTTATTTTGTGATCCCTCAAGCCGACATACAAAAACTATGCTGAAATTGTAACTTACACTTGGAGTTAAAAAAAATGTTTGTTGCAGACTTTTTCATCATTCTACTATGTTTATTGATTGTTGATTTTCAGATAAGTGTGATATTTATATTATTTTTTAGGTCTTCTCTTTCACCTAATATTGTGTATCATCCTCTACAGGTCACTTGAAGTGTTAAAGGATAGAAATTGTGTTGAAGAGTGTTAGTATGCAGTGTTTTTATAGACCTTCATTCTTATACCTTCAAGTTATAGATATTCTATCAAACCTTCATCTGAAGCCCTTATGTATAGGAAATTTTAAGAAATTATTTTTAACAATATATTCCCTTTTGATTCAAAATAATTCCCAAGTTCAAGGTTTACAGAGGATCATTCATCATTTAGGTGCATCACCATCAATAACATAGATTCTCTCTTTCAATAATCCTTCTAACTCTTTTCACCCCAAAAGAAAAATATATATTAGGAAAATAATGCAAAGTATATTTATTAGATGCACTAGCCTCATAATCTAGAGGTTTGGTCTAGTTACATGTATCTAAAAACCTTATACCAATCCAATGTTAGTCTAGTTTTGATGGAGATCTGATTTATCGACTTTAACAAAGTACAACTTGGGTTGCTAATAGTTATGGCACACCTAGGTGGGAATTATTATTGATGTGATTTAGAGCATACATCTACATATTTTAGTACATTATTAAGCTTCAAAGGTGTCAGAGGTATATTTATATACATTTAATGCTAAGAGTGGTTACAAGATCTTCCTCAAAAGGGAAAGAGACTGAATTTATTTTGTTGTCTTTTAAATTAACTAAGAAAAAGAAGGATTCTTGGTCCAATCCAAATCTTACACCTCCTATTTATCCTATTATTTCCCAAAGAGATCCTTTTGTTCAAAAAAATATTATCCAACCAAACATTGTTGTAAATCCCATACTTCAAATGGTTATTCCCATAAGACAAGTTTTTGTGCCTTTTAATGGTGGCATCCCCTTGAACATCAATAAGTTTAATGACATTATTGCTATTGATTTAAAGAGACTTCCTTATTTCATAGGATAAATTCCAATTACTCAATTAAGAATATTGCTGATATAGCCAGTTTTTGATCAGTGCATAATGTAACTCAGTAAAATGTGGCTATGAGGTTGTTGGAAACTTCTTTCAAAGGTAAGGCACTCCAATGGTATAAATGTCTAACACTTACATCCATTAACAACTAGGACGATTTTGGAGAAATATTATGCAATAACTTTGAATACAAGAGTGATAATCTTTCTTTGGTGGATTAATTGACTACAATCAGAAGATTCTCTTAAGAGTTCATGGTAGATTTCAATTATAAGTTTCAGAAAACTTGGAATAATATCCCTGTAGTTATCAAACCCACTCCTAACTATGTATTTTTGTATTACCTAAAAGATATAAATTTAGATATGGTGGTTATGATACAATCAGTGGGATGAATCACCTTACTAGAGGCTTATGAAGTACCCATAAGGGCTGAGAATTGCCTAATCCAAGTAGGCAAACTATCTCCTAGACCACCTATGCCTTTGTTTCTAGAGATTCGCCCTCCTATGCTTACCATTACTCCATTACCAAATTTATCTAATCTTAATTAAATGTATGGTAATCAAGTGGACATATTAGGAAAGATAGAGAGTGTACTCAAGATTCATAATAACAAGTTAATGGCTTTGGAAAGGCAACAAGCTACACCTTATAGGCTTTAGCAAACTCTTAACCAATATTATTAGTATAATAGGCCTCCTTATCATCCCAATCAAAGTTTAAGGGAAGAATACATAATCAAGGCCATACAATGCTTAAAATCCCAATGTTTCTATTAGTTCTAGAGCTTTGGTTCAAATTAAGATCAATTGTGCTCAAGAAGTCCAATGGACTAATTAATGGGAGCAATCAAACAATATGGTAATGGATCCAACTGGTGAGGGGAGACAAAAATATTTCATACAACAAGGTTTAAGTCTTCCACCACATGATAATCATCCACCTTCAAAACATAAGGAATCTTATCTACCAAATGGAGACATTCTTTATTTCACTCAAACTAAGGTACCAAGTTAGCAAGAAGTAAGTAGTAGGAAAACACATATTGAAACTACCTTTGTTAATTTACAATAAGGTGAAAATCCTTTTGATTAGATGATAGTAAATTAAAGTCAAAATATGTCTAACATGGAAAATTCAGTTGTAACTCATACAAGGTCCAAAAAAATGGCAATTATTGATGGTTTGGGTCCTAAAAAGGTAGCTCCTCTACTTTCTCAAGATCCACCTCTCAATATCCACCTCCAAAGTCATCATCAACTCAACAAGTAAATGATGGTAAGGGGAAGAATCAGAAAGGTCCTTTCATTCCTAATTCACATGACATTTATGTAGCACTTCTACTCCTAAATTGAATCCTAGGATAGCCACTTATCCTCTTAGCATTATTGGTCAGATGAAGAAGGCCCTTGTCTCTATTTTTATGTGGGATACATTGCTTATTCTGGGTTAACAAGACCTCCTACAAGAAGAGTTCTCTAAGCTTCATGTTTCAGATAAACAACTAGAAAGAGTAGGTGTTATTCTCACAAATTATAATCAACTTATTGAACCTCAAGATCTAAAGGTGATTAAGACACCTCCATTATATCTTTCAATTTTCATATATGATTTTCTTATTCATAATTACATGATTGATGGATGGGCTAGTACCTCTATCATGCTTAAATCCATATCTGATAAATTGGGACTTCAATATGAGCCTCATGAGAAGGGAGTTTTATAGTTGGATGGGTCTTATACTAATAACATGGGTGTTATTAGGGATATTAAGGTCATTTTAGTTGTTTTTCTTAATTTTACTATCTCACAAGATGTGGTAGCTATTGATCTTTCACCTTACTTTGATTTATACTTGTCCAAAGATTTCACTACTAAAATATGTGGATATATTTATTTTGAGTGGTCTTACATGTTTTTTAGAAATAGGTATGGGAAAAATGTTACCATAAAGTCTAAACATATATCCATATTCCATTTAGAACCTATATGCCTAATTTGTCAAATGTCAATTGCACTATCTTAGAAGAAGATGAACATTTTAGTGATCAAGAACCTTCCAAATCACTTGAAGGTATAAAAAATATAATTATTAATGAGTGGGTAACTGATAATCATGGATATTATCCTTATATAAGGATTTAAAAATTGGGTTTAGGTGTATACTGCATGCATGAATAAGGTGACATAATGCTTAGCCTCACTAGCACAATGTAAGATCATGAAAGAGTCTAGAATTTGTTCTTTGATGGATCTATATCAAAGAATGGGAGTGGGTTAGGTGTTTATTATTGTTTATCCTATAAATCAAGGTATTATTATTTTTTGAAAATTTAAATTTAGTTGTACATTTAATACTATAGAATATGAGGCTCTCATTCATGGTCTACAGTGGGCAAGTAAGAAGGGTATTAAGCATCTGCAAGTTAAAGGAGACAATGAATTAGTAGTGAATAAAGTAAGAGGTTTGAGTGAAACCAATAATATACTTATAAAGGTATATAAAAAAAGGGTTTGGGACATTATGGAGGACTTCCAAGAATTTGACATTCGCTCCATTCCTAGAGGAGCCAATCAACATGTAGACAGGTTAACTGCTATTAAAGCACATTATGATATTATTAATGAGATACAAGGAACTAAGGAATAGTCATAAATTAAGGTTTTATGTAGGCCCTTAGTTATTAATAATGAGGTAAGATGGAAACTATTTGATATTGATAAACAAATTGCCTGTTTCCTACAACATGAGGCAAAATTATGCCCTAAGAATCATGATAAGTTGAAATGCTAATATGAGGACCATATTGTCTAATTGAGATAAAATAAGTTACATAAGGGATTGGTAGCTTTTGAGATAATATTTAATTATTATGATCAGATGATAAAATATAAGGTAAGCATTTCTACTAGAAAGGAACAATATGAACAAATTTCCATAGCTGAAGATAAACTACTCACGTTAGGAAAAGTGACTAAAAATAATGAGAGAGAAGCTTTCATATCATTATGCAAAGAGTTTATGGATGTTTTTTCATGGGAATATCATTATTTGAAAATTTTTGATCGTAGTTTGGCACAACATAATATATATATCTTGATGAAGATGCCAAACTTATGAGATAAAAATAAAGACCAATCAACCCCAAGGTTGAGATCCTCATGAAGAAATAAATTACAAATCTGATTGAATCCAACATAATATTTCCCATAAAACATTATTCATGGGTTTTAAATATTTTACCTATGAGGAAAAAGAATGGGGAGATAAGGTTGTGTGTAGATTTCAAAGATCTTAGCAGAGTGTCATTGAGAGATCACTACCCTCTTCCCTCAATGGATAAGATTTTTCAAAGATTTTTAGGTTTAAAAATGTTTTCTATACTTGATGGATACTTAGGGTATAATTATATATTGGTGAAGGAGCAAGATCAATACAAAACTACCTTCAAAATTAAGTGGGGGTACCTATGCATATAAAAAAATGCTTTTTGGACTATCTAATGCTAAAGCTATTTTCCAAAGGGTAATGTATGTGGCCTTTCAAGGGATCATAAGTGAAATGGTACTTGTTTATCTTGATTATATTACTATGTTTTCTAATGATATTAAAGATAATTTTACACATTTGATATTGGTATTTGATAGGTGTAGATAATAATGGAAGGCTTCTTGGACATGTTGTATCCAAGGCTAGAATTTTTATTGATCTTGAAATAATAAAGGAAATTATTTCTTTGTCATTTCCTAAACACAAGAAGATATTGAAAATATTCTTGGGAAATATCAATTTCATTAGGAGATTCATACATGGATTTATAGAGTTGGTAAGACCACTAACTTATATGCTTAAGAAACATCAAGAGTTCACATGGAGCAAAGAAGCTAAGAGAAGTTTGAGGCTATTAAATAGGCCATTAGTCAAGCTCCTACCTTTTTCAATATTTATTTTACTAAATATTTATTCATGTATGCATTCTCCACATGTAGCATAATTGTTTCCATACTCATGCAACAAAATAGTGAAGGATTGGAGCAACCTATTGCTTTTTTTAGTCAAGAATTGGAACGCTATGAAGAGAAGTATACATTTTTTGAGAATAATGTCCTTTATATCATAAGAGGATTGAATAAATTCATAAATTTTGTCTCCAACAATAAGATATTTTTGATGGTATCTCATCCAAGTGTGAAGGATTTCATCCAAGCGAAAAGAGAGCTAGTTGGGTGACCAAATGCATGGAATATGAAATTAAAGTGAAGGGATAAAAAGATGGTAAAAGTTAGGGGAATTTTTCAGAACCTTAAATCATATGATAAATATTAAAAGTAAGTGATTTTGACAATTCAAGACATTCAACATGCAACTATAACTATCTCTCCTTCTAGTTGAGCACAAGACATATAAAGATTCATCCAAATAGGAGAGTGTCCTATAGGATTATATGGGAGAAAGAGGAGAAATTTTAGGATGAAATATATCCATTATATATTTATTGATGGATTAATCTTCAAGAAGGACATTGGAGGTATGTTTCTAAAATATGCAGAAACTAGTCAAATAGATAAATTATTAGAGCAATTTCATGATGGGCCTTTAGGAGGCCACTTTATAGCCAAGAATAAAACATCAAATATCATAAGATCTAGTTATTTTTGGCCTAATTTTTTCAAATATTCACATTCATGGGTTATAATATGTTCCAAGTGTGTAATGTTTACCAACACATAGTGATTAGCTACCATGACTTTGAAACTTATTCAAGTTGAGCAGCCCTTCATGCAATGGGGTTTTAGAATTCATGGTCATGATTAATTATTCATGAAGTGTTATACATAAGTGGGTTTTGATATCCATATATTAATTTACTATGTGGGTGGAGGTAGTTACACTCAAGGAAGTAAATGCAAACTCAATTTTAAATTTTTATGACAACCTAGTGAATCATTTTGGAGTCCCTGCAACCATCATATTAAACAATGATTTAGCATTCAGTAGTGAAAAGGTATGTGAATGGGATCTTTATCATGGTATTTATCTTAAATATTCATCAAACTACTATCCTCAAGTTAATGGACTAGCATAGTCCACCAATAAGAATTTGATTAATATCATTAAGAAAATAATGGAAGACAATCAAATATGATGGCATACCAAGTTAGAGGTTGTCTTGTGGGCAGATAGAATCACTCCAAATAAGGCTATTGGTAACTCCCCTTATCTCCTAGTTTATGGTATAGAAGTAAGGCTACCCATTTCATTGGAACTTTCAACCTTGGAGTTTGCACAACAATTGGAACTTATGGAAAATGATGCAGTGGAGGTAAGAATGAATGAATTGATAGAGTTGGAGTAAACAAGAGATAATGCTGTGCACACTATGTGGTCCAACCAAGATAAATTCAAAAGATATTTTGACAAGATATCTACATCTAAGAGATTTTAATAAGGTGACATTGTGCTCAAGTGTGATGAAGATTGTGCCAAACGAGGTAAACATTCCAAATTTGATAATATTTAGAGTGGTCCATATGTCATTACTAGTTGTAAATAAATTAATGCTTTCTAGTTGTCCAATATAAGTGGTGAGGAGCTACCTATTATTATTATCAATGGGATGTTACTCAAGTATTGATATTATGAGAGTCATCCTTTTGTACATAGTTATAATTTCATTCCTCTAAGTACACATATTACACATGCTTATTAATTATTGTTTTGTTTTAATTTCCTATTGTTGATTCCCATTGTGTGTCTTGTTTTTTTGTTTTGTGTCAATTTTTTAAGTTTTGATAGTTTTAGAGTGTATTTTAAAGTTTGATATAACAAGGAGATTTTGAATTTTCTTGACTAGTAGGCTGGTAAACCACTGCGAGTTACCAAAAATGTTGGAAATTTGGCCTATCAAGGTCAAATACCAATGATGAGCCCAAAATATGGCTCATTATTGACATGTAATTTCCTTCATTTCATCTCTTTAAGGATATAGTCTTATGCAAATCATAGACCTTTAGCTAACTATTGCATAGAAGATAGCTACTTTATCTCATTCATGTCAAACCAAAGGTTGAATTACCATTTTATCAGTTATACCTAACAAGTAGCATATGTTAGTGTTTTAGTTTTGAAGAATACACATGAAGGATGATAGAAATATCATTTTGGAGAAATTCTATTTTTGACCTCAGTTTCTTGAAACTATAGATTCACTCGACCAACATCTACAAAATCTACAGAACCACTTCTATGGACTCTATAGAGCTACTTCTATAGAATCTACATAACTAATTATATGGAATCTATGGAACTACTTCTAAGGACACTGTAGATCTAGAATCTATGGACTCTATAGGTTTATTTCTATGGACTTTGTAGACCTGAGATTTGGGAGATATGGGAGTTGTAGGAAAGAAGTATTGCTACAACTAGAATCACATCAATGAAATATTTGCCTCCTATTTTGAAGGATTAAATATTGATATATTTTGTATATATTTGGACCTTAAAACTATTATAAGGATAGTATAACTATTTTGTGATAATAGTTGGATTCTCTAGGATTATAATCAATCTGAATCTCCTATCTTTGGGGAGTAACAAATTGATTAGTAGTTCTATTTTTTAGCATACTATATTTAGTTTGAGGAACAAGTATTAATATGTATGTTTTCATCTGGATTAAATATAATGATGAATATAGTTACATTTTGATCTCCAAGAACATTTTAAACTTTCTATCTTTCATGAGTTAATGCAAAATTATTCTAGTTTTTAGTATTGAGTAGATTTCATTCTTGACTCTAAGAAGAGCAAGGGCTCACTCTCCTTGGAACCATAATTTTTTTGTATGGTATTTATATTTATGTTGAATTAATTTTGAATTAATAGATAATTATAATATATTAAATACTTTCAAATATTAGTAATTCAAATTCAAAAATTTACATTCCAATAGCTATCTTGTTTCAAAACAAGTGTGACTTAGTCTTAGTGTTTCTTTTGATTTACTGCATAGGAGTTAGCTAGCTTAGAATTATCTATCCAATTGAGGATTTACATTTCCATGAAACTATGAATTAGATAGATTTATGTTTCCAAGCAAGTGTGAATTAGATAGATTTACATTTCCATGCAAGTGTGACTTAGATAGATTTACATTTCCAAAAAAGTGTGAAGTAGATTAAGGGTGCTTTAATTTCAAGAAAAGGATTGAATTATTTAGTGTAATGATTAATCTCTTATTTTAGTAAGTTTGTGAAGAAATTAGGTTATAAGAATTATTTCATTGGTAAAAATTAGATTAGAATTATCAAAATCCCCCCAAGACCAAGTTATAGAACTACCACCATAAACCTTGTTGCAGATAGCTTTGGACACTGACCCTAGTTTGATAGACATCAATCTAATAGATTGATTAAATGAAGAGTTAAATGACACTTATCATTTTTGGCACTATTGCTAAGAAAATTCTTAGCTGTTAGTAAGGTAAAGCTTATTGATCTATAGTAAAAAAAAAAAAACATAAAACAAACAAAGAGCAATCAATTTATGTTTTGACCCAAAGATTCTAAAGGAAGGTTTGTTCCTAAATACCCTAAAAAAAAGTTGAAATCTATACTTCAGATCTTCAAGAAGGAAGTCCTTCATCATCTTTAGTTGAGAGCCTTGAACAAGATATGGAATCACATCTTCAAGATTATCTTAAAATATTATCTGGGACTAGAGCATTGTCTCAACCAAGTCCTATAGGAAGAATTCACCTAGAACATCCATTTTCAAGAAGAGAGTATTTAGAATTTGCAAAATATTTAGAAGAAGAATTTAAACAAGCCATCACTGAAGAGAGTTTTGAAGAATTTGAACAACCTTCAAGCAATGTTCATTGAGAAGTTAATCCTAGTTTTGAGGAACCATCAAAGGAAGAAGATATCGCTAAACAACAAAACCAACAAGTTGTAGTACTAAGGAGGACTTTTTCATTTCCCATTATTTCTGATCCTAATGATCAAACTTCTATGAAAAAAATTTCTCTTGATATTTTGCCAATTTTTTGTGGAAAATCTACAGAAGACCCTAACTAGTTTCTATTTGAATTTAAGGTACTTTGTCAAACTTATGACTATACAATAGACAATTAGAAACTAAAATTATTTCCATATACTCTCAAATATGTAGCCATGAGATGGTTCATGGGATTACTCGATAATTCCATTCACACATGTGATGAAATGGAAACTACATTTCTAAATAAATATCAATATTATTGTAGGGTATGGGAAAGAAAGGAAGTTTTTTTAAAAATAGAATAGAATGATGATGAATCCTTAGAAGACTATCTAGATAGATTTACATTTGTTCATAAATGGACTAGTTACCCACTCACTGAGCAAGCCCTATAACTTATTTTCCTCAGAGGATTAGATGAAGAAACTAGAGATGCATTAAATCTAATGGGAGGAGGAGACATAAATAAACTATCCTTTCATCATATTTCAAAACTCTATAATAATTAATTTAGGAAAAAACCAAGGATTAGGAGAAGAAGAGTAGGGAAATCCAATGAAATGGGTAAATTGATGGAAGAATTTGATAATATGAAGACATACATTTTGGTCACACTCAATACTACATTGGATGGCCTTCAAGCTAAAGCCAATACAATATAACCATTGGTAATATACTATCTTAAGTGTAGGTTAAAACATGCCCTTAGAGACTATCCTTTAGATAAAACAAACATTTCATCTTGTGGAATCTATGAAGAAAACTATCATGACACAGATCATTGTACTTATCTACCCACTTTGAAAACTCAGATGAAATCAAACATTCAATCCAGTGAAGAGCTAAACTATATTCAGAGGTAGAGATTTTTTCCACAAAACTAGCACCAATGATAGTTTACATCCAAAAATATAGGTAACTCTTAGACATCATCGTAGAATGTCCCAATGCCTCCATCCATGTAAGAACAAATAAATATACCAGCATCTCAAATTCCATGGAAAGGACAAGAATGGATACCACCTCAACCATGGATGATACCACCTTAATCGTGGATGATGCCACAATAACCTTAGGTGCCCTAGAAATAGTCACATACACAATGGAATCCTAATACACAATACAATCAACCAAGAAGAACACCACAATAGTAAACTATAATGCCACCCCTATTGTTTAACATCTAGAATAAGTTAATCAACCCCTAATGCTTTCACAACCAATAGCCAATCCAAATAATAAGCAAGCACCATCTGTTTATGTCAGTGAATAAGATGGCATAATGAATGTAAGAGAAATTAAATACTCTAATATTTAGTTAAGATTAGGGAAAAATGCAAAGGAACCACCAATTCTCATTTATGAAGTACCAAATGGAAATAAAGAAATAAAACAATATCAACTAAATAACAAAGAAATTGAAAATAAGGAAATCTTTGATAAACACAAGGGAAATGTCATTATACGAATAGTTTCTTTCCTTGAGGGATTACAAGATATTGAAACTAAAGAAGAAATGGATTTGATCCATGAGTTGTAAAAGATGAGTATTGAGGTAACCCTATTACAAGCTACTAGGGATATTCCTAAATTGAATAAAATTATCAAAAATTTATGTGTCAAGACACTTGGAAAAAAAATAGTATCCAAAAACTATACTTGTTAATGGAAAGTTGATGATTTATTAGCATAAAAAGTCTTAATACCTAAGTATGCAGACCCAAGTAGTCCTGTAATAACAGTCATAATAGGAGGAAAGGAAATTCCAAATGTTCTAGTAGATTTAGGGGCAATAATCAATGTCATGACAACTGATACTCTCCAAACACTATCCCTAATGGGAATGCAACCTACCACTACCATCATTAAAATGGTATATCAATCTATGGTAAAAATAGAAGGAACTATAGATAATGTTGTAGTAATTTTTGAATCTTGGGAGTATCTAGTTGACTTTATGGTGTTGCAGCCCAAAACCAAGAATTTAGGATATCTCCTAATCCTAGGAAGACCATGGCTAGCTACTATGGTATCATTAATAGATTACAAGACAAGAGACATGACCATTTCCAATGGTTTAAAATCTAATTTGTTTTTTACCCTCCTACAAAACCATCAGTCAACAACATAAAAAAAACTTTGGGTGGATAAGCTAGATAATATAACAAATGACTTTTCATCTTTGGCTACAATTATTGTTAAAGAACATCAAAAAAATTGAATGAATTAATCCAAGGTTATGAATAACATGACCATTCAACAAAAATATTTACTAGTATATAATATATAGACTCTATCAGTCTAAAATCTATGGACTCTACCAGTCTAGAATCTACAGACTCAACTAGTCCAGAATCTATGGACTCTGCCAATCTAGAATCTATGAACTTAACCAGTCTAGAATCTATGGAATCTCTAGACTTTCCTAGGACATATTATCTCAAACTTTCTACCGATTCTTCATCATATGATCATAGGCTGATTCATGCAAATATTTGGAATTGGGTAGAAACACAATAAACCCATTTCTTAAGTGTATTTCATTGCTCATTAGCAAGAACTATTCCTCTTTGAAAAGAATTTGTTGAAAATATAACTACATTCCAAATGCTACTTCCTCATCCATGTCCTTTAAATTCATTAATGAGTGAATTTAAGAAAGTGGAACCTAATCATCCAGGGACTAAACCTCTCATGGTGTTACCAGGAAAAGTTTTGAACATTAATAGTTGGTTGACAAATGACAAAGAGGATCAAATTTTTGAAGTATTAGAATGACACACCAAGGCTTTTTCTTGGGATTACAATGATATGAAGGGATTTAACCTAAGTATATATATACATCATATCTACATAGAATCAATAAAACCAATAAGACAACCACAAAGAAGAATAAATTTAACATTGAAAGACAGTCAAAATAGAAATTCAAAAATTACTAAATGTAGGATTCATTTACCCTATTTCAGATAGCCAATGGGTTTCACCATTGGTAATTATACCTAAAAATAATGGGAAATGATGTGTATGTGTAGATTATAGAGAATTGAACAAAGCCACTTTAAGAGATTATTTTCCATTGCCTTTCATTGACCAAGTTCTGGACAATTTGGCAGGAAAAAATATTTCTGTTTTCTAGATGGGTTTAGTGGATAGAACCAAATAATGGTAGCAACTGAAGATCAAGATAAAACCACATTCACCTGTCCTTAGGAAACATTTTCCTATTGAGTACTTCCATTTGGTATTTGCAATGCTCCTATAACCTTTCAAAGAGCAGTCCTAACAATATTTTTTGACCTCACTAATGATTATGTGGAGGTTTACATGGATGATTTCACTGTCCATAGAGAAACCTATGAATAATCTCTTACTAATTTAGAAAGAGTTTTGACAAGATGTGAGGAAAATAAATTATCATTAAGTCATGAAAAATATTTGTTGATGATGGATCAAGGAATAGTGCTAGGACATCACATTTCTATAAGAGGCATTTAGGTAGATCCCAAGAAAGTTAAGATAATCTCCAACCTATCTATTTCACATACACAAACAAAGGTTAAAAATTTCTTAGGACATGTTGGCTATTATAGATGCTTTATAGACAACTTTATCAAAATAATTGCTCCTATGATTACTTTTCTCACAAAAGACAATGAGTTTATATGGAGTGTTGATTGCCAACACACTTTTGAAACAATCAAAACCAAGCTTAATAATGCCCTAGTATTAAGAGCACCAGATTGGACACAACCTTTGTGTGTGTGTGTGTGTGTGTGTGTGTGTGTGTGTGTGTGTGTGTGTGTGTGTGTGTGTGTGTGTGTGTGTGTGTGTGTGTGTGTGTGTGTGTGTGTGTACGCTTCCAACATAACAATGGGTGCAGTTTTGGGAAAAAAGATGAGAATGATCACATGCATGTTATCTATTATATCAACAAAAATATGACACCTACTGAAGGAAATTACACCATAATTGAAAAATAATTTCTTTTTATAGTCTATGAAATAAACAAATTTAGACACTATATAATAGGCTACAAGGTATTTATCTATACAAACTATTCAGCTATTAGATACCTTACCAATAAACCAATAGTGAGAGGAAGGATTATCAGATGGCTATTGCTTTTATAGGAATTTGATATAGCTATTATAGATAAACTAGGAAAATTTAATGTTGTTGCTAATTCCTTATCTAGACTTGAACTTCAGGGAAGAAGAATGATTGAAGGATGATTTTCTAGATGAACAACTATTTTCTATTTTAGAAAAATCTCCATGGTTTGCTGATATAGCTAATTACCTTGCTATAGGGAAGTTTCCTCTATATTTTCCAAGAAAGAAAAGAAAATGTTTAATTAGATAAAGTTCTTATATTAAATGGATTAATGAAATGTTATTTAAATTTGGACCTAATCATGTGTTTCATATGTGTGTAACCAATAATGAAGCCTATGACATCATTAGAGCTTATCATGATAAACTGAGAGGAGGACATTACTCAACTCAGAGGACTATACACAAAATCCTAAGAGTAGGTTACTACTATCCTTCCTTTTATAGATAAGTAAAGAGATATGTTAGAAAATGTGATGCATGTCAAATAATGGGACAACCCACTCTTTCAGTTGAGATGCCTCTCCATCCTCATCTAGTTTTAGAACCATTTGAAAAATGGGGAATTGACTTTGTAGGACCTATGGCTCCCCCATCTAGAGGAAAGGAATATCTATTAGTCTACACAGACTATATTACCAAATGGGTAGAAGTTGAAGTTTTAACATATGCTCAAGAATAAGCTATAGTAAATTTCCCATATTTTGGAATTATGCAGAGATTTGGTGCTCTAAGGGAGATAGTCTCAGATCAAGGGCCCCAGTTCATGTTAAATATGATAGAATACTTCATGAAGACTTATCAAGCTCATCATAAGAAGTCTTCCCCATACCACCCACAAGCTAATGGACAAGTTGAAGTCACCAACATAGAATTAGAAACCATTCTGACCAAGATTATTAGTACTAGTAGAAAAGATTAGGTAGATAAAGTACCAGAAGCAATTTGGGCCTATAATACCACCTAGAAAATAACTATTGGTTTCTCTCCTTATGAGCTACTTTATGGTAAGAGACCCTTATTCTCTATTGAATTTCAATTATAAACATTGAAAACAACATTAGAAGTAGGAATTGAATTGGAAAAAGTATAGAAAGAGAGACTCATGAAACTCAATCAACTTGATGAAATGAGAATTGAAGCAGTACAAAGGATTGAATTGATGCAAAATTAGAGGAAAATTTGGCATGAATCACACATCAAACAATGAAAGTTTTAGAAAGGATATTGGGCATTATTGTTTGACTCAAAATTTTAATAATTCAAAGGTAAAATATAGACAAGGTGGTTAGGACCATATCAAATAGAGGAAGTCTTTGAAAATGGGTCTATCAAGTTAATGCCCATTGATGACAGTATAAGAACTCTTCAGGTCAATGGGAATGGACTGAAAATTTATCATAAACTTATTAGTAAAGATGAATTTGTACAAAAAATAAAAAGTGAAATAGCTTTTTTGGAAGAATCAATTTCCTTCAGGTAACTTATTCTTTAATGATTGCTCTCTATTTGGATATCAAAAAAAAAGAATAATAATAATTCAATAGTGAAAACCCTTTCAGGGATGCTATTGATAATGCATAGCTGGAAAACCAACTTGTTGCTTGGTTATGCATCGCTTAAAAGGGTCTTGTCTAGAAAACTAGTAATGGATGCTCAAGGGGCAAAAACTAAAAAAAAAAAGTTTGATCATGCAATCTTGATTGATTTCCTTAGGCAATGAAACTTTAGATTGTTCTTTTAAATTATGCTAACTACTTCATGTAAACTTACTTATACAAGACAAATGGCAAGAGAAGAACAAGATCTGAGGTAAGAATAAGTGAGTGTTAAGTTTATTTGTTCATGTTTTAGTGAAATAGATTTTTTTTTATTTAAATAAGGTTAATCCTATAGAGATGAAAAAGTACAACTATATAATCATTTATTCCCTAAAAAAAGGAATAATCATAACATGCAAAATAAAGAGATGAAGGAACACATGTCATAATGGATAAATATATCCAATGAAATCAATTACATCATTATCGTTATGATGACATCATCATATAAAAATCCTTGAAATAAAAGGGGCTCCAATCATTATTGATCAAATATGTCAAAAGCCTATGGTGGCGAAGTAATAATTGTCCCCTCCATGTGAGAAATAAAACTACCACTATGCTACACCATCATTCAATCGATCGTGTTAATGTTCAAGTCACCTCAATAGTTGGTAGTCCCAAGACATCAAGTGAAGCCAAAATTCATGTAAAATAATGATTACAACTACCACCAACTCATAGAGAATTAAACTCACACACATAGCATGATCGCAGAAGTTGCCAGTTTCTACAAAGTGCACCAAAAACTTTCCTCTATGAATTTTAAAGGAAAATAGTGAAAACTTTAATCCTATTTTTTTTACTATTGAAGGAATAGTTATTATAGTATCTAGTTATGTTATTAGTTAAATCATATAAATCTCAGATGAAGGAATGAAAGTAATAAAAAGAATTCCATTTAATGACCTGATTACTTAATTTAGTGACAATGAATAGATTGGAAATACATACTTGCTTAATTCAAAAAGGAAAGCTAAGGGGATTCATAGAGATTTACTTCCAGAGCCATGGTAGTTTGTGGCATTATGGGTAATCAAGTATATCACCTATGAAGGTAAATGTAGTATTTTGGGAGGAGAAGCCATGAAAATCCTGATACATCTTAAACATGGAAGGCAAAACCCCTAGTGTAAAATTAACCTTCCATATTTTTTTATGGTCACCTCCAAGTGATGACCACAAAACCTAATGCTTACCTCAAACATCATGGCCTCATTCACCTAATTATTTAGCATCATTTCCTACAATAGGGGTAAGAAGTTTGGGAAGCCTTTAAAAATAGAGTCATTAGACAAATTCCACTCCCACCTATACAAGAAGAAACTAGAACATTAGGTTCAATATAGTCATAAAGGCAATCTCTTATAGCTGATATACCCCCCCAAACAAATGAGCTCAAGAAAAAATAAAAATTAGCCTATAGTTGTAAAGGAAACTCCTCTCTCTTCAAGAAGGGTTACAAGATCTCAAGATGCTCAAACGCTCACTATTTCAAAGCCTCCAAAAGAACCTTAGGAACCTATTAAGCAACTAATCCTCTACTTAGGAAGAAGAAAATTAAAAAGGCAAGTTACTTCTTCAACAAGACTTGAGAAGGCTAAGGGTTTGATTGCTACAGTAGAATAATAGTCAAGTGTAGCCCAAAAAATTGAGAAAATAAGAAGGAAGTTGATTCTTTTGGATGAAGATGAATAAGAAGTAGTAAATACTTTGGATAGTCTTAAACAACTATCTCAACCTTCAGAATAAAAAAATATTGAAAAATGAGAGAACCCTAAAATAGCTCTTGTGAAAGAACATGTTGAAAGCCCTACCACGAAACCATTGAAGGAATTAGAAATCTCTCCAATAAGGGAAACAAAATTTTAGCAAGGCAATTAAATAGGAGAATAAAATGATCAAATTAAAGTTCCATTAGATAAAGGTAAAGCTCTATAAGCATTTGAAGAAGGAGAACCATCCAGTCCTAAGGATCCTATCATGCAACTAACAATGGAACTTTATAAAGCCCAAAATTTGATTCAATAATAAGAAACATATATTGAAAATATACTCAACCAACTACAGAGTAAGGACCAACTCAACTCTATGTTAGTACACAAATTAGAAATAACATCTTTGAATTTTGATTTGAAAGTTAATAAACTGGAAGAAAAAATAGAACATAAAGAGGAGGAATAAGTCAATTCATGGACATACATAAATATCCTTGAGAAAGAAAATAGAAAGTTAAAATAGAAATTGTTCAATTTTTCTCAAACATTTTCTTTTAAGGATAGTCAACCTACTTCTATGAAAACATTTATTGGTGAAAGATGTCAGATTAGTTATCTATATATTCCTCAATTAGAAATGTTACATTAAGCACAAGAGGAATATCAGTCAATCAAACATAAGAATGAAGTTTAGTCATTACCAATAAGAAATTGGAAAATGAAAAAGAAATAGTAGAAACTAAAACTCAGACTTTAGAGGAAGACTTGTAGAATGCTTACAAATTAGGAGAGATTTTTTTGGCTTGTAGAAGTCCAGCTCCTACATATAGTCTATTCCTATTTGAACAATTTTATATATGGAAAATTCTTAGGATATCCTACCATCTTCCTCATAAGATTATGGATCCATCTACATTTTTGGAAATATTCTATACTTCTGGGCTTGATACTCAAGATCTCCTTTGTCAATTTTATTTGTATGATTTGATAATAAGAGATTATGAATATCATAAATTTTTGATAAATTTACATGTAGGAGAATTTTAGTTGAGAGTAATTCATTCCACTCTCAAGAATCAATTGGGATAGAAAAATAATTTGAAGAATATATAAATCATATTAAAACTACAAGGTTATGCATTAGACCAGCCTTCTCCATTCTGAGATTGATTAACCACAATTTCAAGAGATCTTGTTTAAATATTACCATTAAAAGCCACTATTTGGAAGCTTTATATAACTCTATTATTTCATTTGACCTATTTGTAAGACAGATTTGATTCAGTTGTTACTGCTAGTGTGAAAAGATGAGACCAATTATTAGTATCTCTCAAAAGATGAGAAGTTATGTCTCTTAACAATCTAAGGTGGAATAGAAGATGAGCTGAAGTAATTCTTAAAGAAATTATTAAAGTAATAAACTCAGGAGGAAAGTAAATATGGATTAGAATGAGTTATAAACCTCCATTGTTTATCATACCAGTTATTAGATGGCAAAATTGGGCACCACAATCTGAGGAAGAGTTTAACATATGGAAAAGAATGGTCTAAATGTACAAAGGATTTACAAGTAATACAGATCAGCATATCAAAGATGAATTTGATGAATATGATCTCAACAAGAGCATGGATAACAAGCCAAGAACTAATGAAGTTAGTTGAATGTTTGAAATGGGACTTGCAAAAGGTAAAGTCTAGGGAGATGATGAGCCCAAAATATGGCTCGTTATTGACATGGAATTTCCTTCATTTCATCTCCCTAAGGATATAATATTATGCAAATCATAGAATTTTAGCTAACTATTGCATGGAAAATAGCTACTTTATCTCATTTATGTCAAACCAAAGGTTGATTTACCATTTTGTCATGTATACCTAACAAGTAACATGTTTTAGTGTTTTGGTTTTGAAGAATAAATAGGAAGGATGGTAGAAATAACATTTTAGAGAAGTTCCAATTTTGGCCTCAATTTCTTGAAGCTACAAACTCACTCAACCAACATCTATGGACTCTACAAAACCACTTTTATAGACTATAGAACTACTTCTATGGACCCTGCATAGCTAGTATGGACTCTATGGAACTACTTCTATGGACACTACATATCCAGAATCTATGGACTCTGTAGGTCTATTTATATGGATTTTGTAGATCCAAGATTTGGGAGATATGGGAGTTACAAGAAAGGATGGCTACAGCTAGAATCACATTAATGAAATATTTGCTCCCTATTTTAAAGGATTAAATCTTGATATATTTTGTATATATTTAGACTTTAAAACTATTATAGCGATAGTATAATTGTTTTGTGATAATATTTTGATTCTATAGGATTATAATCAATTCGAATCTCCTATCTTTGGGGAACAACAAATTGACTAGTAGTTCTATTTTTCATCATAATGTCTTTAGTCTAAGGAATGAGTATAAATGTCTTATGCTTCCTCATTGTCTTATGCTTCCTCAATGTTTACTTCAAGCATATTTGCTTCCCATCTTAAAGGATTAAATCTTGATATATTTTGTATATATTTAGACTTTAAAACTATTATAGCGATAGTATAATTGTTTTGTGATAATATTTTGATTCTATAGGATTATAATCAATCCGAATCTCCTATCTTTGGGGAACAACAAATTGACTAGTAGTTCTATTTTTCATCATAATGTCTTTAGTCTAAGGAATGAGTATAAATGTGTACATTTTCATCTAGAGTAAATATAATATTGAATATATTTACATTTTGAGCTCTAAGAATATTTTAAACTTTCCATCTTTCATGAGTTAATGCATAATTATTCTAGTTTTTAATATTGAGTAGATTTCATTCTTGACTCTAAGAAGAGCAAGGGCCCACTCTCTTTGGAACCAAAAAATTCTATATGGTATTTATATTTATGTTTAATTAATTTTACATTACTAGATAATCAAAATATCTTAAATACTTACAAATATTAGTAATTCAAATTCAAAAATTTACATTCCAATAGCTATCTTCTTTCAAAACAAGTGTGACTTAGTCTTAGTGTTTCTTTTGATTTACTGCACAGAAGTTAGTTAGCTTAGAATTATCTCTCCAACTGAGTGTTTTCATTTCCATGCAAGTGTGATTTAGATAGATTTACATTTCTAAACAAGTGTGAATTAGATAGATTTACATTTCCATGCAAGTGTGACTTAGATAGATTTACATTTCTAAGTAAGGTAAATTAGATTAAGGGTGATTTAATTTCAATCAAAGGATTGAATTAGTTAGTGTAATGATTAATCTCTTTTTTTATAAAGTGCATGAATAAATTATCTTAGAATAATTATTTTATTGGTAAAAGTTAGATTAGAATCATCAAAATCGCCCCAAGACTAACTTATAAAACTACCACCATAAACCTTCTTGCAAATAGATTTAGACACTAGCCTTGGTTTCATAGACATAAATCTAAAAGATTGATTAAATGAAGAGTTTAATGACACTCATCAGCCAAATCCTACAATTAGAAACTTTTCATATCCATCATAATGTTCATAACTATCAAGTGAAGAGCATTTGTCTCAATGTCATGTCAATGGTGTCAAGTGTCATTATGATGTTTTGATAAAGAATTCATATATATATGAAAGGTGGTAGCTAATAAATCATATATATATTTAGTATTTTCAAGCATAGTGGTATTTAAGAATTAAATATGGGTGATGAACATACATAAAAGTCTCATGAAGAGCTTTTAAGAAGGTGAGAAGCTACTTTTTCATGATATTCATTAGCAATCTTCTTATGAAAGTATGTGTATGTGGTCAAAAGTGAAGGTTTTGGATTTAAAATGATAAAATTACACCTTAAAAGTCCATTAAATAATTCATAATACTTGGAAATACCTTTAAATTCATGTAATTGCCTTAATTCAAAAGTCTTATACCTTGAAAATATCTCTTCATGCAAGCATAAAGCGTATAAAAGACTCTAAGAGCTCCAAAGTGACAAATTTTCCCATATTTTGATATCAAAAGACTTAATTCCTATATTAACATGTATTTAAACTTGTATTATCCCTCATAATCCCTATATTGGTTGTTGAAAGCCTTAGTTTGGAGAATATGTAAGAGAAAGGCCATTTTTCATGAGTTCCATGGAGAATGAACTTGTACAACCTTTTTTATATAACATAGGTCATGAACATGAAGGTGAATTCATTACAAGAGTTAAAAATAATTTTCAAGGAAAAAATAATTCATATAGGCTCAAAACTGATTCTCTTCATCCACCTTGATCCTTTTCACATCAAGAGAGCTCTTTAGGTTTGTAGATGGTATGACCATGAGATAGAAAAACAAGGTCTAGAATTTCAGGCAGAGGAAGGGGTTTGAGAGAGATTTTATCTATGGTAATTGGTTCTCATTTTATCTCTCTCTCCTTTATGAAACATCATTTACAAGTTAAGGCATTCACTATGCCTTCTTCATTCAAGCAAGTAACCAATTTTTTGAGATTTCTCCTCATCTGGGCATTATGATAGAAAAATAGAAATTTGTAGAGCTTTTCAAGAGTTTGACCCATCATTACATAATATTATTAAGATTAATTCCACATGTTTGAGGTCATATAGATATCAATAAGATAAATCAATGCAAATTTTTAGTCTGTAGGTAGTTTAGAGAAGTTATATCGTTTAGAGGTTGATCAATGGTTATCAAGATTCATCATGACATGGTTTATAGGTCTCTTTCATGTTTATGTGTTCCTCATTCATGTTTATCAAATATTACACAACATAACATAATAAATAAGACATAAATTTTCTCTAAATATCTTCATGGAGTCTTAGTTTAGCAAATATTAAGGAAAGTTAGCATTCCTTAAGGTTTTTTAATGATTCTTAGTTTTTCCATTCTTGGTAGTATATGCTTATCAAAGACCTCCAAAATGGTATGTTTGGTTGAGGCATATGCATATTATTATCTAATGTTATTCATGATCATTCCACTTTCCATCATGTTTCATCCTTGAACATAGTCCTCACACTGCCTTTCATCACTATTTCAAGCCTTCCACTTCATATCCATTCTCATTTCCATGTAAACCACCATCTTATCACTATTCAATCACTTTCACCTCATGTATCCATTGTGAAAGGAGTCAAGAATATTTGAAAAACACCATGGTATTTAATACTTTTGTAAAATTCCTAAACCCTTCTAGGTTGAGATGAATAATCACCTACAATGAATGAAGACACAATTAAGAGTTTTCATGGAAAGTTATAAGAAATGAGGGGCTAGAAGATATCTCATTAAAGGTATTTGCTTAAACTATATTATCAAGTTGAAATTAATGAAGTAAAAGCTCATAAAAACTATTTTTTAACCTTCTTATGGTCTAATTCCACCTTTATCTATACAAAGGAACCCTATGTAGTCATCTATAGTCATACTAAGAAGAGATGAGAGCAAGCATTTAAACAAGGAGAAGTTTATGTGTTGGAATAGAAAGTAGAACTCAATAAGAACTTAAAGGAAGGTGAGATAATTAGAGTAAAATTATAAGAGGTACGTTGGTGTTTTTTTCACACCAAATATTATCTTAGTCTATACAAGAGCCAATATTTTATACACACTCAAGCTTTTAGTGATGAAAGTTATATGATTTAAAAGGTAGAGCAATGAGTATGAAGAATACAATGTGATAAATTGATGCATATGAGATTTAGATAAAAGGTAGAACTTTTATGGATTAGACTCATATTAGGTCATGTTTTCATGAGAATGATCACCTAAAATAGGGTTGAATCCCTCTTAAAGTATGCAAACTTGAATCACATCAAGATTGTGAAAAAGGTGTTGTTAAGCCTTGAATATCAATGGGGTTTATACCTAGGTTTTAGATTCACATGTAATGGTGTGGAGATTTATATCAAAATAGAGGGTTTGAAATTCATGATAGGTTTTATGAGGAAATGAAAGGTGATGTGTATGTATTGAAACACCTATTGATAATTATAACATTCATGGTTTCATGCAAATATACCCTTGAGTGCTAGAACAAGCAGATAGGCCTAAAAACCTTGAGAGACCCTACCACCATTTTGAACTCTTTCATGGGATTTTAAATAATTTGATGAGAATTGAAATATTTTTGAGACTCATTTAAATCCTTTAAGAGGTTTTGGAGTGGTGATAACAGAAAAAACTTGTCTTGTTTGACTCTTAAACCTTCCTTTCTGCTTACATAATATACGACAACTAGTTGAGGCATAACTTCACCACATAGACATTTTGATGCATATTTTACATGGGATAATGTGATTATCATGGTTTTTTATGGGGTTAATATGATTCATATCTATGGAAAGAGGTTTTACATCATCGGTCCATATGCTATAAACTATTGATAATAAGTTGTAGACCCCTAAAACCCTTACAAAAGCCTAAAACCTACCTAATGGACTAAAGAGACATAAATTTGCATTAAAATTATGTTTTTTACATATGAAATGATCTTTATGGTATTATAAACTCTATTGAGCCTCTCCATAGCTTATTGGTTTGCACGTGTAGGACTCTTACTATACAAACTAGGCTAAAGAAGGATGTTTTGAGCCTATAATATAGAAAATTAAGGGTAATTACACATTAAATGAGTTAGATAATAAATATGATGTCATAAAATTCTTTAATAACATTTATAAAATCATCTATAGGGGTCCTTATGACCATTGTCACAAGTAGATAGGTCTGTAGGTCAAAATAAGAAGCTAGGTGCATGCAAGTTGAGGGTGAATGGATTGATCAAGCCAATTATATTTATTAAAATAAATTATTAGTGTTATTAATTTTATATTAAATAATTAGGATATTTTTCAACTCATCATAAGGTTAAAATACTGAAGAATCTTATATACACATATGACTAGCTATTAACTTCATGAGATAGTGTCACGAAGAAGGGGTAACAAAAGGCAAGTAAGGTCAAGAATTCACTTAAAATATTTAGAAACATCATAATAATTCCCTAAGAAAGGTTTATACCTAATTTTAGCCACACCAAAAGCATTATCATTGATCATATTGGCTTTAGAACACCAAACATGCTCAAAAAGCTTATTTTCTACTCTTAGAGGTGACTTCACATGCTCACCATGGTATGGATATTTTGCATGTGATAATGAGGAAATTTTGAGAGATAAAAGGCCTATTATAATAATGTTTTATGGCATTGGTTTAGAAATTCAATGCCCAAGCTTTATGAATCATCATTAAGAGTCTAGAGTACTCTTAAACCCTCTCAAAACCCTATTATAGACCTGATGGAGAAGAAGTGAAGGAAAAGACATATAATATGATTGAAGTCACCTAAATACCACCTATATCATTAATTAAACTCTAAAATATTCATTTACATGATAATTTTTTGTATGGATGGTCTAAAAACATGGTAGAAAATAGGATTTTGAGAGGAAAAAGTGTAAAAGGAGAAGTACAAGGTAGTTCAAGAAGTTCAAATCATTGGAGAGTGAATTTTTAAACTTTTTATTTCTCATTAAGTCATAAAATGATCAAAAATATTCCTTAAATTTCCCTTGAGAGTTCAATCAAATCAACCAGTCTACAGGATTGAAGGACAAGGTGACGTAGTCACCTAGTTTGACCAAGTTGTAGGTGTTTCTTGCACAAGAGAACCTATTTAATGATATGGGAGGTTGTTAAAAGTTTAAAAATTATTATATTTTTAGGTTTAAAAAGTTCATGCATGTTATTATGGCCATCAAATGCAAATATTTAGGCTACTAGGCCTAATTGGCTAAGTAGACATACTTAATCAACAAAGAATTGAGAATGACATAGGGAAATTGATTGAAGATAGTTTATAAGAGGAAATACATGCCACTTAACTGAAAATTGATGAAAATAACATGCATATCTGGTACTTAAGTGGTAATTTCATGCACAACTTATCTTCAATTGCCAATCACATGCATGCCTCCTTTTGAGTGTCAAATCATGAGTTAACTCACCCTTGAGTGACATCATGCAAGAGTTATATAATAAATATAGGGTGTATCATGCTTAAATAGGAGTTTGAATCAGTTAAACACTCTTAAAATACCTCTTTTCAATGCATAAGATCATGCAAGAGCATCACTCATAAGGAGACTTCTTGAAGACTATTTATAGTTGTTGATATCTGAAATAACACTTGAGCTATATTAAAGTTGATGTTCTAGTCTTATCTTATATTCCATGTTCCTTTTTTTCACCTATTTTTCTATATATTCATGCCTTATTCTTTATTTTGTGATCCCTCAAGTTGATATACAAAAACTATGCTGAAATTATAACTTGCACCTGGAGTTAATAAGAAAAGTTTGTTGTAGACTTATTCATGGTTGTAGTGTGTTTATTGATTGTTGATTTCCAAATAAGTGTGATATTTATATCATTTTTCAGGTCCTCTCTTTCACATACTATTATGTATCATCCTTTATAGGTCACCTAAAGTGTTAAAGGATAGAAATTATGTTGAAGAGTTTTAATATGCAATGTCTTTAGAGACCTTCATTTCTCTACCTTCAAGTTGCAGATATTCTATCAAACCTTCATATAAAACACTCATGTTTAGGATTGTTTTAAAAATGTGTTGTTGAATATATATTCCATTTTTATTCACAAATATTCACAATTTCAAGGTTTATAGAGGATCATTCATCATTTAGGTGCATCACTATCAATAACATAGATGATCTCTTTCAGTAATCCTTCTAACTCTTTTCATCCCATAAGAAAAAATGATTTTAGGAAAAGAATTCAAAGTAGACATATCAGAGGATATAGCCTCATAACCTAGAGGTTTGGTCTATTTAAAGGTATCCCACAACCTTAAACCAATCCAATGTTAGTCTAGGTTTGAAGGAGATCTAAGTAATCAACTTCAACAGGGTGAAACTTGAGTTGATAACAAGTATGACATAGAAGTTATGGTCACTAAACTAGTGAAGGGTAGAAGACTAGATGAGCACTTAGAAGAAGATGTTAAGGAGAATAGAGCAGTTTAGCAATTCATAGTGATCCCCAAGCAATTTCACTTGCACCTTCTTCCAACTAGACTCAAGATATGGTAAGGTTCATTCAAATAGGAGAATGCCATATAGTTTTAGATAAGAAAAGAAGAAGATATTATATATTAAAATCAATACCTTATTTATTTATAGATGGGGTCCTCTTTAAGAAGGATCTTGATGGAATGTTTATGAGATGTGTGGAGACTAACCAAATTAACAAGCTATTGGATCAGTTTCATGATGGGCTTGCAGGAGGACACTTCATAGCTATAACTATAGTAACAATGATAATGAGAGTAGGCTACTTTTGGCCAAGCCTATTCAAATACTACTATGCTTAGGTTAAGAGATGTCAGAAGTGTGTCATGTTTATTATAAAACATAATCTATTTGATTTTCTCCTCAAGCCCATCCAAGTAGAACAACTATTCATGTAATGGGGCCTAGATTTTATAGCCATGATACATACTCCATTTAGTGTAGGCCACAAATGGGTCTTGAATACCATAGACTACTTCCCTAGGTGGGTATAATAAGTGGCCCTTAACGAGGCTAATGAAAAATCAGTCTTGGATTTCTATGAGAGCTTAGTGACTAGGTTTGGGGTCCCCTCCACAATCATATTAGATAATGCAATAGATTTCAATAGTGTAAGGATAAGTGAATGGGCTCTAAGTTATGGCATTTACCTTAGTACTTCCTCAAAGTAATATCCTTAGGGTAATGGAATTTTAGAGTCCACTAACAAAAACTTAATTAGGATCATAAAGAGGAATCTATAAGACAATAAAAGGGTGTGGAATGCCAAACTAATGACAAACTTTTGGGTAGTTAGGATCACCCCCAAGAGAGATACTAGTCATTTTCCATACCTTATTGTCTATGATAAGGAGGAAAGGTTACCCATATCACTTGATTTTATAGATTTGTAACTCACACATCAGCTCAAGCTAATGGAGAGAGATACCATGAAAGTAATGATGAATGAGTTAAGAGAGT